>CM073492.1:80963719-80988719 GCA_037074585.1 Biancaea sappan
GGAGAAATTTTCAAGAATACCATGTCGCCGACTGAAAACTCTAAGTCGCGTCGCCTGTGATCGGCATAAGCTTTCTGCCTGCTCTGAGCTGCTCGCATCTTATCTTGAATTACCTTAACTTTGGCTAAGGCATCCTGAACAAAGTCCAGTCCTATTACCTTCGCCTCACCTACCTCGAACCAGTCGATTGGGGATCTGCAACGATGTCCGTATAGTGCCTTATAAGGTGCCATACCAATGGTGGCATGATAGCTATTATTGTATGCAAACTCTACCAGGTATAGATGCCTCTCCCAACTACCTCCGAAGTCCAAAACATAAGCTCGTAGCATATCCTCTAGTATCTGAATAGTCCGCTCAGACTGTCCATCTGTCTGTGGATGAAAAGCAGTACTGAGATCCACTCGAGTACCTAATGCCTCCTGAAAGCTCCTCCAGAAACGGGAGGTGAACTGGGGACCCCTATCAGAGATGATAGATACGGGTACACCATGTAGCTTCACTACCTCCTTAATGTATACATGAGCTAACTGAGCTACTCCATAGGTGGTCTTGACCAGGATAAAATGAGCTGAGTTGGTCAATCGATCCACTATAACCCATATCGAATCATGTCCACCTGTAGAACGAGGTAAACCAACCACGAAATCCATTGTCACTCGTTCCCACTTCCATTCGAGAATCTCTAACTGCTGTAATAGACCTCCTGGCCTTTGATGCTCGGCCTTAACTTGTTGACATGTCAAACAACGAGACACGAATTCCGCTACATCTCGTTTCATTCCTTCCCACCAGTATACCTGCTTTAGGTCCTGGTACATCTTAGTGGCACCCGGATGTACAATATATGTGGCACCATGACCCTTCTCCATGATGTCTCGTCTGAGAGTCTGACATTTGGCACACATACTCGGTGTTTGAACCACAACGCTCCAGCATCATCCAATGTAAAGCTGCTTGCTTCACCATTCTTCACCTTATCCATAATCTTAACAAGTTCTGGATCCTCTAACTGAGATGTTTGTATCTGATCTGCAAGGGACGATCTAGCCCTGATGTGAGCTAAGAACGACCCTACCCCTGTACCCTCAAGGGTAACACCCTTTTTCCTCAGTTCTTGTAATTCCTGAATCAACGGCCTCCTTACCACTGCTATGTGGGCCAAACTGCCCATGGATTTCCTGCTTAGGGCATCTGCCACGACGTTTGCCTTTCCCTGATGGTATAGAATATTACAATCATAGTCTTTTAGTAACTCCATCTACCTCCTCTGTCTCAGATTCAAATCCCTTTGGTCAAATATGTATTTCAAGCTCTTGTGATCAGTGTAGATCTCACAAGTTTCTCCATATAGATAATGTCGCCATACTTTCAAGGCGTAAACCACAACTGCCATCTCCAAATCATGGGTGGGGTAATTCTGTTCGTGTTTCTTGAGCTGTCTCGACCCATATGCCACTACTCGGCCATGCTGCATGAGTACACACCCCAATCACACTCTTGATGCATCACAATAAATAGTGAAACCCCCGGGTCCTGAAGGTAGAACGAGTATAGGTGTTGAAATCAACCGTTCCTTAAGTGTGCAGAAACTATCTTCGCATGCATCGTCCCAGACATACTTTATTCCCTTCCTAGTCAACCGGGTAAGAGGGGCAGCTAACTTAGAGAAGTCTTGAATGAAGCGACGGTAGTATCCCGCCAATCCCAAGAAACTACGAATCTCTGTGACAGAAGTAAGTCTAGGCCACATCTTGACCGCTGCTACCTTACTCGGGTCTGCTTGAACACCATCTTTAGAGATTACGTGCCCCAGAAAGGTCACATGATCGAGCCAAAACTCACACTTGGAAAATTTGGCATACAATTGATGATCCCGTAGTGTCTGTAACACGATACGGAGATGCTCCTCATGTTCCTCTGTACTCTTTGAATAAATCAAGATGTCATCTATGAACACAATGACGAACCTGTCAAGGAAAGGTTTGAAAATCCTATTCATTAGATCCATAAACGCTGTTGGTGCATTCGCCAGTCCAAACGACATCACTAAGAATTCGTAATGTCCATAACGTGTGCGAAATGCCGTTTTAGGTACATCCTCTTCCTTGATCTTAAGTTGGTGATAACCAGACCTTAAGTCAATTTTAGAAAAGCATTTCGCTCCCTGAAGCTAATCAAAGAGGTCATCAATACGAGGCAATGGGTACTTGTTTTTATAGTCACTTTGTTCAATTTCCTGTAATCAATACACAACCTCATCGATCCATCCTTTTTCTTTACAAATAAAACAGGAGCCCCCTAGGGTGAACAACTGGGTCTGATGAACCCCTTGTCAAGCAAGTCTTGCAACTGTGCCTTGAGTTCCTTTAATTCTGTTGGTGCCATCCTGTATGGAGGCATAGAAATTGGTCGAGTTTCTGGTGCTAACTCGATCTGAAACTCTACTTCACGTTCAAGAGGGATGCCCGGTAAGTCGTCTGGAAACACGTCCATAAACTCATGAACTATTGGGACATCACTGATCTTTACTTGTCCTTTTTAACATCTTTCACGAAAGCTAAGTACCCTTGGCACCCCTTTCGCAAAAGGTGTCGGGCACACATCAGAGATATTAGGTTTCCTGGAACATCGCTTCGTTCGCCTTGAAACACGAATGGAGTTTCTCCCAGGATATCAAACTTAATTGATTTATCATGGCAATTCAGGGTGGCGTGGCAAGATGCTAGCCAATCCATGCCTAAGATAACATCAAATTCCACCATGTCTAATAGCATTAACTCCGCCATCGTGTCCATGTCTCCAACCTTTACTTTGCAAGCATGATAGCCTCGTTCTACTAGGAGAGTATCCCCTGTGGGCGTAGAAACTAAGAAGGGGCATTCTACCCGAATAGCTCCTTGAGAGAAATTATTGGCAAATAGCGGTGACACATAAGAATGTGTCGAGCCAAAGTCGAACAAGACATTAGCATGGTACGATTCTATTAAAAGAGTACCTAACAACAAGTCTATCTCTTAAGACTAACATTTGATAGAAGTTTAAAACCAAAACATCAATCATATTCAAAGCTTTAAATTCGTACCTGCTACCACCGCGTTAGATGCTTGAGCATCTTGACGAGTCAGTGCATAAACACGAGCGTTGCCTCGCCCTCCCGTTCCTTGTCCTCGTCCTCCTGGTCCTCTACTAGCTCCTCTACCAGCTCCGCCAGCTGCAAGTACTGCTCTACTCACATAAGTAGTCTCTGTCTGAGCACGCATCAGTTGTATCGAGCTCTGCTATGATCTAGTCACTAGATGGGGACAAGTCCTCTTGATATAGCCAGTTTGACCACACTGGTAACAGGTCGGCCCTGCGGTACTGGCATTAGAATTCCTGTAGTAACATCGGCCAAAATGGCGTCGGCCACAATTCTGGCAATATGGTTTATCTTGATGTCCTCCCCCATCTTTTTGTGGCCGGGGTGCCCCCACATAGGAGGGCATATGTCTTGCAGGCACTGTAGGTGCCAAACTAGTGCCTCCCCCACGACCAAAGGGCCGTCTGTCTTGTCCGCGCTTTCTCTTGTTATTAAAATCTTCCCGACGTCTTGCTCGCTCCTCCATCTTACGAGTGGTGTCGACAGCCTCATTGTAGGATGTGAAGGATCTAATATTGGACCCTACCTTTGAGAATAAAGAGTCTCAAAGTCCTTCCAAGAAGCGTCAGATCTTTTCTTGTTCGTTCGGGATCATGTGAGGGGCATATTCTGACAACCTCACAAACAAAGCACTGTACTCATCAACCGTCCGAGTCCCCTGACGAAGCGTCTCAAAGTCTCGCATGCGTGCCCCTCGTACACTCCTTGGAAGGAACTCTTCTAGAAAAGTTACCTGGAACTCCTTCCATTCGACGGGTGGGGCACAATCGGCCATGCTCTTTTTCCATGTTCGCCACCAGCGATCTACCCTACCCCTCAGTTGAAATGCTGCCAAAGCTACCCTTTGTGATTCAGGGCAATTCATAGTATCTAGGATCTTCTCACAGTCATCGAGAAAACGTTGTGGATCCTCATTAGCATTCTCTCCGGTAAAAATTAGGGGTTTAAGTTTTAGAAACTCTGTAGTCTTTATCTCTGTCACAACTCCTTCCTGAACTTGTAGAGGGGGAGGAGGTGGCATCTGTTGTGATTCTTGTGCCCTCACAGCAGGTGTCGATGCCTATGAGTCATCCTTCAATGGTTGACTCATTAGGTCTGCCAGTCCTTTTACTTGTTCCTGCATGGCAGCTAGCGCTGCCATCATAGTTGCCAGATCGAACTGTAGTGGTGCTCTACCATTCCTTTCCGAGCCTACAGCAGGTAGCTCCCTACTCTGTGCTTGATTATCGTCTGCAAATTCACGCGTCTCAGATACTATGTCTGCTGATGGTGTAGGCACGGGGGCCAAGGTCCTACCTGACCTCATACGACCCCCACGAGCTTGTGACTGACCACGCGCCATTTAACTATACAAGAAGATAACTACTTTAGAACAAGAATTATACTGACCTACCATGGGTATGATATGAAAAAAAAAATGTTTTAACTCTAAAGGGCCTTTGGTGGATCCTCTGTCTATAGTTATGCCGCGGTTCACAACCATAGGGGAGGACCCATTAAGGACATCCTGCACTTTTATGCCATTCTTTTTGCTGCTGTGAATGTGTATTTGGGACCTCAAATCCACTGCTAAGATGGTCCTTTTGGTCACCCCAAAGTTGCCCAAGGGTGGCTTGTTCGTTTGGATTAAAAAGAATTGTTTAAGAGCTTCCTTACTCTCACGTCTTGTACCATAGAAGGAAACTCTCTTCCTCTTTACTGTAGCACGAAAATGCTACTGTTTTCTCTCTTGTTCTCTCTCGGGTTGTCTCTTAGTAAGCCAAGAAATGAAGCTAAGGGCTATATAAAACATAGACATGATTCACGCGGCTGTACAGCAGAGAGATATATCAGATTTCTAAATTTTTCTTTTTCCTCATTTTACATCTTAAATTGCACTTCTCGAAATTCTGGAGTAGGTGTCCCCTAAGGCAAGTATAGTGGTTCTAGGTGGCTGGCCAAGCAGTGTGACAGATCACCCAAGCCTTCCACGGGTTCAAGTGCAACATGTTCCCATTTTCCCACAAGCTATCACGGTTTTGCTGCTTTTGGCTGAGAGACAAACACAACCTCTTCCCACTTACTTATTTTATGCATTTCCTATATCCTTCTGCTCCTAACGTGGAGGATAAGTTTATGAAGGTGATATATATTCTCTGCATACACAGAAAAAAAAAAAAGGAGTGCTTGCGAAAGCTTCACATGCCAAATTCTTTCTTTAGCATTTTCCACATGCACCATCCTTTCTTTTTCTATCTCCCACATGCTCTTTTCAGAATCTTCATCCCTTTGTCTACAAAATGGAAGGCACACATCTACTAAAGCAAAGAGAAGGCTGTCCAAGATGAAGGCTTCCATGTGAGCATGTGACAGAAAGCAAGGTGATGGAAGGAAATGCCACTTGTTTACCTTGTTCAAGGCTACATGTAGAATGAGGATGAAGCCACATATCACTTAAAGAGTAATATACATGCCTTCTTACGTAGCTTAATAATGAAATGCCATCTTAAATGGCTTAGCTAATATTCTTGATAGGCCCTTCATACTTTTATGTCCTTGCAAATTAGTCCTTGGTCATATAGGAAAATTTTCAATTTGATACCAAAATTTATTTCTAATATTTTCTCTAGTTTTTCTCCAACCTCTAATTATGAAAAAAAAAACACTCTATTTCCATTTACAAATTTTCCTCTTTAAAAATATTCTTTTCATAATATTCCTTCAAACACTAATTTGCCTATATTTAATAAATGTAAAAATTTGGGATGTTACATTATGAATTAAAAAAAATTAGTGTATGGAGAGGGTTGACGTGAACTATGATTCTCTGCAGCAACTATTGCATAATTTGTAATACTATGTAGAATTAAAATTTTATCTAATTAATTTTATTTCAAACTGATATGTTAGTTGAAATTATTTGAACTAATGTATTGGTTGAATTTTAACATGTTTTAAAATTCCGACAATTATGTTGTTTGCTTTAAATTTAAAAATATAAACTAACACATCTATTAGAAATTGAATAGACATAATTGTTTAAACTAATGTGTCTAGTTAAAATTAGAAAGATATAACTGTTTAACTAATGTGTCTTTTGAAAGTTGAATAGACATAACTGCTGAAGTTTATATATATTCTTTCATATTCTACATACAAGTATGTTAGAAGGATAGAAAATATTCGGACAAAAGTTTTAAAAAGGGTTCTGAAAGAATTTGCCTGTAATTTCATAATATACAGATATAAACTCTTTAAAAAAAATAGTTTATCACCCCCTCAAAGTCAATTCAACCTGTATTATGTCTAGTTGTAACAATAAAGGAGAATCTATAAATTACTGTTAATTACAGCGCATGTATTATTAAGATTAAGCTAAAAAAACTTTAATTTTAACATATGCATTGAAATCAACAATAATTAATGAATTTCCCTCTCTGTAGTTAATGTACAAGATCTTGACTCGTTGATGTGGTGGCCCTATTGTATGACCTGGAAAGTGAAAGGAAGTGAAGAATTGGGGAATCCCACTCTTGAAATGGAGAATGACACAATATTGAGTAAGACAAACTGCTAGTGATAATTACCAAAAGGAAAGTCTTTTTCTTTGGAGTAATGCCTCAAAGCTAGAGGGTCCATTTCCACGTGAAACTTCCTAGTCATCACATGCGCATGTACATACATATATAGATATATCTTCGTTTTTATTCAATTTAAAGAAACCCTTTTAATTTCCATTGAGAGTTAGATGATGGGGAAATCTTGCCCAAATTGAAATTGTTATACACAACGCATCCACATGAAGACACATGCGGTTTTAATCAGTAGTTTTTGCTTTGGCTATTCCAAGAATTTTACACACTTTCTCATAACTTGTTTCTACGTAATGAAAAATTAGAACATACATATATCTACGTAATTTGATTGATGTGATCTATGTTTACAGACAAAGAGAGAGATTTCTTATTTTTCAGGAGAAAAATTGTTACAAGTTATTACCAAAAAAAAACTGTGAAACTGTATACAATATATATATATATATATATATATATAATCTAACCGGTTTAAGGTTGTTTCAGAAAATACATAAAATGAGCTAGACCCATTTTTTTCTCCTTTCGAGTTGAGCTTTCAAGTTTCGTGTCTGGTCATAAATCTATTCCAGTTTACTAAAATTTCAGGCATTCAACATTCTGTTTTTCTATTTTTAATTAGGATATAACGATAATATCAATGAGTTGATTTCTTTATCCTAATTTTAGGTTTTTTTAATTCAAATTTTTGGATAAATTATGTTCTTATAATTCAATAAAAAGTAGGCTTTCAGTTTATTATTTTCTATTCTTATTAAGCCTATAACTAATTAAAAAAATATCAAAACAATTTTCCTTAAGTAAGGACATAAGCTTGAGTCTTGTGAATGAAAAAAATTAGTATTAAAAGAGTTTTATACTAATGCGATTTGATCTAACTCAAATCAAATTAGACAAGGTTAAGTAAATTTCTAAATACCGGATGTTCTAACAAAAAATCATTCACCAGGCAAAACGAATGTGCATTCATGTAATCAATTATGTTGATATTAACATGAAGATTTTATTAAAATTGAAAATAATTTTGAAGAAGTGTATATATATATAACTCGCATAGAGAAGAAGCCAAGGAATTTGTGAGAGAGGTAAGAAAAAGGGTTTTAGAAAGGAAAGTTGACGGATTTAGAGTTTAGGGTTTAGAAAGGAAAGTTGATCGGTTCGGGTTGCATGGCTTTGAGGACAATCTCGGTTTGCTCTTTTTGATGAATCTTAAAGAATCCGGTAGCCGTTGCTGCCGATGGGGCACGTCCAACAAATTTGATGTCTTCCATGCTTCCTCTGCTTAATGCTTTCATGGAGGTCCAAAGACGAGGTAAGACGTAAAAATATGCACCCATGTTCAATGGTTCTTCTTGACACCAAACTATCTCAGCATCTAATAATACATCAAAAAGAAAAACAAAACAGCTTAATTAGTTAATATAATAGATTTTCAATGAAAATTATTCCATAAAGCACACATTCACAAACCCTCCAAAATCACCATGCTTGTGTTGGAAAAATCTCTTAAAAGGTAAATAATTTAGAATTTAATTTCTTGTTCAAAGAAATTTCCGTGAAGACATAAGGGTGGAAATGGAAGAAATTTTATTCTCACGGCACAAAATTGAAAATAACTTTTCCTTTTCAAGAATACAAGGGGACAAAAATATAAATCACACTTTATTTTCCATGAAAAAAATCTCACCATTTTGAAATTAGGACTAGACATATAAATAGGAATACGTGCAAGAGGCTCCAACTCCTCATCACAGTCATTGGATGCTTCATCCAATAGCCGTAATTTCTTTAGTGTTTTTTTGCCCTTGTTTTTCTTTTTTTGAAAATTGTACTTTTCTACCTTTTTTTTAAAAAAAAAATTTATATTGGCCGTTGAATTTGATCCAACGGTCATCAAATCTAATGATTAGTTTAATTTTTTTAAAAAATAAAAATAAAAAAACGTGAGAGAAACATGGACTGTTGGATGCGTTGTGATAAGAGCTGGAGCCTCTTATGCTTTTTACACGTATGAGGGAATCCAGATCCATAGTTCCTTATATTTTGAAATTTATTTGTTTATTATTATTATTATTATTATTATTATTATTATTATTATTATTATTATTATTATTTATGCATGTGTAGATTAAATCATTTTCCATTTATAACTCATATTGGTAAACTTTAATATATGTTTATTTTTATAGATGTATTTGCATTTGAGGTTATATTTTTTTTAATTTTAAAATCTCACTTAATTTTACAAAGAAAAAAATTTCAGATATAAAAATTTTCATGGGTCCATGTCCCCAAATGGAGGTAAGAGAAATTTGTCACTCACGATATAACAAAAATAAAAAAAATTAGGAAATGAAAATCTAGATTTTTGAGTAAACAAAATTTTCTTACTTGGATATCGTTTCAATTCTTGTTGTATGAGATCATATGGGAAGGGACAAATCTGTTCAACTCTGCAAATTGCAATGTCATTCCCATTTGTTTTTCTCCTCTCTTCATTAAGATCATAATACACCTGCAAATGAAACAAGAATAAATTAATGTGAGACTAAAATCCCATTTTGGCCCCTCACAAATAGGGTATCCTTCAATTTGGTCCTTTATAAAATTGCCTTGTCAATTTGGCCCCTCATAGACTGGATATTTCTCAATTTAATCTATCATAAAATTGTCTTTTTAATTTGGTTCCTTGCATTTAGTTATTTCTCAATTTTGACCCTTATAAATAAATATATTATCAATAATATCCTTTAATTCTATCAATATTTTATTTAATGAAATCAACAAACTTGATGCTATATAAAATATTGTTTTGGTAAGTTACTGCTTAGTTACCATCATGTATAATATGTAGATAGAATGTTATACTACAAAAAATGAACGTCTTAGCGGCAATTACTAAAAAGGTTGCTAAAGTCGCCACTTAACAGTGGTTGACAAACTGCCAATCATTAGATCTAAGACTCAAAAATTTGGACTAGTCATTGAACCGATCCATCGGTTCAAAGGTCAATAGTTAGACCATGGTTAAACCAATGGTACTTAAAATATATTAAAATATTAAAATATATAATATATAATATTAAAATATTTAAGGTATGTTATATATATATCAACCCTAGATATTCTCTTAATAGCTTAAATTTTTAGAGATTTCTTTAAAAAAGCATAATAATATTCAGTAAAAATTAAAAAAAAAAACAAAAATTCAAAAAAAAATGAACTAGTTGAATCATCGAACCGATTAGTTTTACCAGTTCGAGACTGGTATAAATGCTCACTGATTTTCATGTCCAAAACAGATCAGAAACCTAGCTAGTTCACCAATTTTTCAGTCGAGTTGATCGGTTTAGTCCGTTCTCTAAACCATGGTTAGACCTTGGAATCCAGCAACAATTAAGCCGAATCTTTGCTAGTGAGGACTTAAGATACGTCTGAACGACAGTTCTTTCGATCGCTGTTGTCATTTTAACATCTTAATTTTATTTGTAACTTGTAAAGGGTCAAAATTGAGAAATATCTTATGAACCAAATTCAAACGGCGATTTTATGAGATACCAAATTGAGAAACACCCTAGAATTAAGGGACTAAAATGAGAATATAAGTACTGTATGAAGAATTGAGGAGTACCTTTCCAGAGCAAAGAATGAGACGTCTAATACCCTTCTCAACATCAGAATGTTCATTCTGGTCCCTAATAAGGCGTTTGAATGTGGTGCCTTCTTCAAACTCACACAAATTTGATTTGCATTCTTTGTGACGAAGAAGGTATTTTGGGGACATCACTATTAGTGGCTTTCGAAAATCCCTATGTATCTGTCAAATATTCATCACATCAAAACATACCCAAATCAAATTGAGAGGCTTCAATTAATTCCAAAACATGTTACAAACATCTTATTCTTGAAAAATTATATATGTTTCAATATCACCATTGAAAGTTAATGTCTTATTTAGTTTTAAAAAAATTATATTTGTCATAATTTTTTATATGTAAAGTGACTTATTGAGAATGAAATAGATGAGGGTGGAGTTCCATTGCAAGACCTAGGAATGTATCAATCCATACATTTCAAGATAAAAGATTAAAGTGAAATGTTTTATCCTGTAGGGACTAAATTAAAATAAATATATTTTTTGAGGGACCAAGTTAAGAATTTATTATATAATCTGTACTACTATATATGATTTTAATGAGGCCAATCAATACTTCAATAGTCCCTAAGAGATATAATAAAATATTAAGTTTAATAAAATAAAATAACTTTCTATTACTTCTTCATATAATTTTTAACATATCATAAAAATTAGTGTAAACATCTGTCTTAGTTCTCCAAATATTACAATTTTGTTTGATTTAATCTTTAAAATATTAAGTGTTTCAATTTAGTCCCTAAAAAATTGTGTTGTCTCATTTTAATCCTCTCTATTTGTTAAAATAACTTTTAACAATGAAAAATTTGAAACTTAACAACAATAAATTTTGTGATTTAACAACAAAAATAATCAAATTGAGATAAATATAATAATTCAAGGAACAAGTCGGAATACTTGATCTTTGGGGGAACCAAATTGAGAAAATTATAATTTTTAGGAACTAAATCATTAATTTACTCTAAAAATTATTATATTTTATTTCTATTGCAAAAGACATTTTAAAATAAATTAAAAAGGGCAAAAATACTTAAAAAGGGCAAAAATACTTTTTACGTACCTAATGTTTACACCAAATTTCAATTTAATTCATAACATATTTTTTTGTATTGGTTACATCCTACATATGTTATATTTATTTCAAATCTACTTATTTTACTAATGCTGTCTATTCCACAAATGAAAAATGTTAATTGGATGGTTAGTAAAAAGAATAGATTTAAAATAAAAATGAAATATGTAATACTCAAACCTACCAATTTTACGTCTTCTAACATTTTTTTACATCAGTTATTTCTTACATATTTTTTATTTCAAATTTATCATTTTTACTAACCGTGAGCATTTTCTATCAATTGAATAAATGAAGTTAGTAAAAAAGATAAATTTAAAACAAAAATGACATATATATAAGACAAAACCCACGCAAAAAAAAATATTAAAAATAAAATTAAAATTTAAAATAAACATTAAGAATATAAAAAATAATTTTACCATTAAAAAATTCGCAAAAATTTTAAAAACATACCAAATCACTGTATATATATATATATATTTAAAATAATATAAGTTGAGTGAGTAAAGTACCTGTCGTCTTAAAACATGAAAGTAATTAGCAGGAGTGGTAACATTGACAACCTGCCAGTTGCATTCCTGAATTTGCTTCGTCACATTTGGATCCATCTCTGGTATTGCAAATGGATTCTCATCACTCATCTGTATACAAAAGCACAGTTCACCAAACCAACTTGGTCATTCGACTACTAAAAGCACTAGTTTTAAAATTATTGGTTCGATTTAGTTCTCTGAACAATGAGCTAAGTTACACCTAGCACTCTTCTAGTTTTAATTATTACACTCAACTCTTCTCTAATTTATTTTTTTGTCATCAAATTTAATAATTTACACAACAGGAGTTTATCCCAACGAAAAAATTACTTTCATTTTTTACTGTCATGTTAAAAATGATACCCCCAATTTTATATTAGAAATTAACATTAATTTAAGTATTTTTACTATCATGTTAGGAATAAAATTAGAGTCAGTCTATTTTTTTGTCTTTAAAAGTATACATTGGTAACAGTTTGATTCTTAAAATATGATCACTGACCACTTTAGTCTTTAAATTTTAAAATCACTGCACAAAATGATCGAAAAGTTGTCCTCGTCATCACAATCAATGTCATTTGTTAATGTGTACTGTTATCTGTAGTATGACACTGACGTGAAATGACATGACATCTTAACATATTGATATGATCTAAAATTTTAAAATTTTTGAACAAAATAATCTTTTTGTTTAACGTCTTCGAAACTATTTTGAGTAATAATTTTAAAATTTAAAAATTAAAGTTGTTATTTATCATCTTTTAAAAATTAAACCGTTACCGAATCATATTTGTAGGGACTAAAAAGAGTGAATTGTGGATAAGTGGAACGGAGAAATACTTGAAGAAAGCGTTCCAATCTGGCGCTAGAGTGCTCAGAGCCTTGGCCATCGTAGCCATGAGGAAGCAAGAGAACCAGAGCAGTCTGGCGAAGCCACTTGGCCTCCATTGAGCTCAAGAAGTTGTCAATGATGACTTGGCCTCCATTTGCGAAATCCCCAAATTGCCCCTCCCACATCACCAAGCTCTTTGGACTCTCTATTGAGTACCCCAACTCAAATCCCATCACGCCAAACTCTGAAAGAGGGCTTCATCCACCAACAAAACCAACAACGACATATATTATATCAACAGCAATCATCAAAACCTTCCTTTAAAAAAAAAAAAAAGACAAAAGTGCTATTCATGTCTCTTAATTTTGACTCATGTTTTAATTACAATCTACACTTTGTTTTACCATATGTTTATAGTTAGATTCTTGAGCCTAATATTGTCCAAATAATTAATGGAAGACACCGATGTGGCACCCCATCTTGTACACATAAGCACCTATAATAAACTGTCTTTGCCACAAGGATTGGAATTGATAATGACCAAAATGACCATGTGAACTTCATTTTAATCGTTAGATAGTCATTTTGATTATTTTTTTGTTCCAATCTCAAATGAATAAAGACAAGATAGATTAGTAGATGTTGACATGTGTAAAATAAGATATTACGATAATATTTGCTATTAAATATTTGAACAGAGTTAAACCCATTAACATAATCGAAACTAATTGAAAGAAATATATGAGACATAATTGACACAAAATAAAGTTTTGTCTATAATTAAAATATGAGTCAAAGTTCAAATGTACGAATAATATTCTTACCTAGTAAAAATATAGCCACAGTTTCATATAAAATAGTAACATTAATTTAACCATCTTTACTGTCATGTTAAAACTAAAAAAGTAAATTAGTAATATGATCTTCAAAAAATTTCAGTTGTGTCAGTTTAATCCCTAAAATATCAAGTATATCAATTCAGTCTTTGAAAATTTGTATTTGTTACATTTGATCCATCTTTTTGTCAAATTGACTTTTGCCAACAAAAATTTTGAGATTTAACAACAGTAAATTTTGTATTTTATTAATAAAAAGGACCAAATCTATACAAATGCAATCTTTCAAGGATTAATTTGAAAAAAACTTTAATCTTTCAGGAACCAAATCAACAATTTACTCAAAATAAAATTGTACTGTCATGTTAAAATTGAAAGATTAAATTAGTAATATGATCTTCAAAAGATTTAAATTGTCTCAAATTAATCCCTAAAAGATCAAGCATCTCCATTTAGTCCTTGAAAATTTGTTTTTGTTACAATTTGGTCCCTCTTTTTGTCAAACCAACTTTTAGCAACAAAAATTTTGAGATTTAGCATTAGTTATTTCATATTTTAGTAACAAAAAGGACCAAATCTACACAAATGTAATATTTTAAGGACTAATTTGAGAGAACAATAATCTTTCACGAACCAAATCAGCAATTTAGTCAAAACAAAATTGCACTGTCATGTTAAAATTGAAAGAGTAAATTAGTATATTTCAGTTGTCTCAATTTAATCCCTAAAAGATCAACATTTCAATTCAGTCATTAAAAAATTGTGTTTGTTTCAATTTTGTCCCTCTTTTTGTCAAACCGACTTTTAGTAACAAAAATTTTAAGATTTAGCAACAGTAAATTTCGTATTTTAGTAACAAAAAGGACCAAATTGATACAAATGTAATCTTTTAAAAACTAATTTAAAAAAACATTAATCTTTCAAGAGCCAAATCAGCAATCTACTCGAAATAAAATCAGGGTCTCATGTCCTACCTGTTGGTGACAGTGAAGGTCTGGCTTCTCTGGTTGGGAACAACGTGATCGAGAGGACAGTAAGTGTGGCCAGTTTCTTGATCATGAAGTATGGAATGGCGATGGCTGAAAGTGCCTCTCTCAACGTCCTGACCACTCAGACGAATGTGGTTCCCTTCTGATATCAATGTCCCAAACGCAAGTGCTTCTGCGAATCCCCATTCGATTCCTTCTCTCGTTTCCATCATTTCCTGTCGTTGTTCGTACAACTTCTTCACTGCTCTGTGCGGCCTCAAATTCTCTGGAATTCTTGTTATCGTCTTCCCCACTTCCCTCAACCTCTCTGCTTTTACCCTGCTTATATATATATATATATATATATATATATATGTAATAATATTTTGAGAATGACATATTTGAAACTTGGGGACAACAAAGGGACTCGGTCCTCTGCTTTGCAGAGCAGAAATTTAGCAATAGTTTTTATTTTTAGCAACAGTAAAAATGTTGTTAAAAATAGCAACAGTTAAAACTGTTGTTAAAGTGAAGAGCAGAGTGTTTTGCAGGGTAGAGGACCCATGTCCATAACAAAGTTGGTGTTTTAGAAATGATAAGATTTGTGACAAAATGTAATTTTTCTAGAGACTATATTTTTTGGGGGATAAATTAGTAATTTACTTAAAAATTTATTGTGCAATAGTTTAAAAGAAAAAAAAAAGAGTAAATGACACTCCTCTACTGCGAGTTTCAAAAATCACACAGCCCTCCCTTCTATTTTTGATTTCATAATATACACTTTCCTTCCTTGTAACTATAAAAAATTGTATTGCATTTTATTCCAATTTTATATATTCTATGTCTAAATGTTCGTGACAATCCACTATTTATATACATTTGATAACCTATCGTTATATGTTCTTTGGACTAAAGTATTCTCTATAAATCCAGGTACAAATTTATATTTCTCTAGTCAATATACCTTAAAAGTATTTGATTATCTAATATTTTCACCTGGGCCGTCGGATTAAAGCTACGGACGACTAAATCGTATAGAAAGTATTAGAAAGTCTAAGCCGTTAGATCTATACAATTCAACGGCTCAAATCGCATCCGCTTAATAAATAGTTTATTTTCCCATGTCCCTATCTAAAATTTTTCTTTTTACCTTTTTCTTGATTTCAGATCATATTTAACTTTATCTAGATCTCTCGTTTCAGAATATATTTTATTTTAAATTTAAATCAACCCTTATAAACTTTTAAATTTATTCAATTAATCCCTCTAATACTTTCTACGTGATTTGGGCTATCTGACGGCTCAGATAAAAATATTAGATAGCCCAATACTCCTGGAATATTGAAGAGGCCCCAAATCTGTCAATATATATATATATAGAGTATTCGGCTATCAAACATGTCCCGTGATTTTTTGCTAGGCCATTACCCACTTACCAATACCAATCAAACGCCCTATTTGGCCAAATAATGGAATCCAGCTCATAAAACATAGAAAAATGATTGTAATGGACCTCTAAATGTTTAAAAAGAAAAGTTGGACTAGAGCCTAATTATCTTATAATACAAAAGAAAAAAAATATTCTAAAAAACGAGAAGAGGACAGTGTAATTTTAAAAACTTAGAAAAAGAAAATTAATTTGATAAAAAGAAAAAAAAATGACATACCCTGTAGTTCTTATAGGGGAAAGCTGATGAGGAGACTTGATTCCAGTCCAGTTAGCTAAAAGCCAGTCCTTTCTGTTAGGAACATGATCTTTGCTGGCCATGAATTCTTCATTCAATGTTGCATTAATCTTTTTGTGTATACCATCAATCTCTTCCTCTCTCACCACTCCCAAATCCACAAGCTTCTTCTCATAAATTTCAAGAGCTGTTGCTTGCTTCTTAATCACCTGTTTGCAACCAAAAACAAAAAAACTCAATAGGAATCCAATGGCGACCATATTTAAAGTCGCAGCTAACCATCACCAATTAGCAGCGACTTTATGGGAGTGTCACTATAAGAGTTGCTAGAGCAAACATATTAATTTTGTCTTTAAAAAGTTATATGTTTCAATTTGATTGTTTTGTTAATATAACTTTTGAAAATGAAAATTTTGAGACTTAACAGCAATAGATTTTATGATTTAACAATGAAAAAGATTATATTGAGACAAATATAAAATTTCAAAAATATCCCTAAAAATTATATTTATTTTAATTTAGTCTTTTTTCATGCTATTACTAAATCTCAATTATGATGTTATAATATATATATATATATATATATATATAGCAAACAAAATGACAAAATTGGAAAAAAACATATATATATATATATATATATATAACATTTTAATGACTAACAAAGATGCTTGTTTTTCAAGAATTGAATTGAAAGAAAGTAATTTTAGAGACCAATTTAGCGATAAATTTGTTAAGAGTAAATTTTTTATTTAACTCTAAAACATCATGGTAGTCTCAATTTAGTTCCTAAAAGATCAATCACTTCAATTTAATTTCTGAAAGAATATAATTGTATCAATTTGTTGCTGAATCACCAATTATACTAGTACCATCGCTAAATTTCAAATTTGTTTGACACTTGATAGACAAAGGGACGAAATTGAGACAAATATAATTTTTTAAAAACTAAATTAACACACTTAATCTTTCAAAATCACTTTAAGATAACTAACTTTTTCTCAACTAAATCAATTGCAATAAACTTGAGAGAAATTACTTCACCTTATACAACATGGGCTGTGTGAAAAACGGCTCATCAATCTCATTGTGACCGAGCCGCCGGTAGCACACAACATCCACCACCGCGTCCAACCCAAAAGTCTGGCGCCACTCGGCGGCTAACCTGCACGCCCGGGCGACGGCCTCCATGTCGTCGCCGTTCACATGAAAAACCGGGGCATTAAACGCCTTGGCAATGTCAGTGCAATACTCAGAGGACCTTCCATCAATAGGATCCGTTGTGAAAGCAACTTGATTGTTCAACACAAGATGCACAGTCCCACCAGTGCAATAGCCTGGAAGTGCACTCAAGTGCAAATTCTCATAAGCCACACCTTGACCAGGAAGACTTCCATCTCCATGAATCAAAACGCTCATATTCCTCGTCCTCTTATCGTCGTTTGAGTAGTATTGTTTTGCTCGCGTTTTGCCTGAAACGACAGGGCCTACGGCTTCCAAGTGACTGGGGTTTGGGACAAGGGAGATGTGCACTTTCTTGCCGTTTCTGGTTTGGTGGTCGTACGAGGCTCCGATGTGGTGCTTGACGTCACCGGTGCCGGTGTACGAACTGTCGTTTGGGGAGTTGAGAGTGCCGTTGAACTCGCAGAAGATTCTTCGGAGAGGCATTTTGACTACTGTGCCTAAAGCGTTGACTCTGCCTCTGTGCGTTGTGCCCAAAACGACACTCTCCACTCCCAAATCTGAGGCTCTGTCGATTACTTCTTGGAGGCCTGGAATCAGAGTCTCTGCGCCTTCAAGCCCAAACCTGATGCACAACCACATTTAGTTTTTAATTTTTAATTTACAAAGTAAATTATTAATTTCATTTTAAAAAAATTACATCCACTTTAGTTTAATTTTGAAACGATTGTATCGTCTCATTTTCATTTTTTGTATATTATAGTTGAAATTATTCAAAACCAAATAAAATCGATCAGGTTAAACTAAATCGAATTAAACAGATTAAAATCGAAAAAAAATTAAATTAGTTTTTGAAATATGAATTTTTAATAATTTGATTTGGTTTAGTTCAAATAAAAAATTTATATTATATATATATATATAATATTATATTTATATATTTTTATGTCAACAAAAAAAAAATATATATATATATATTAATTAATTTAGTCCGTCTCTTTTTAGATTTATATATATATTATTGAAATTAAAAGCTACAAATTAGTGTAAACAAAATCATCAAAAATCAAACTATATTACTCAAAATTGAATCAAACTGTTCAAAAATTAAAACCGAGTAAGCCCATAATTTTTCAAAACCGATAAGTAAGTTCAATTTGATTAAAACTCAAAATCGAAACGAACCGAACCTATGAATACCCCTAATTACAGTGACATTTTAACATTGACGAACTTCAAATTTGCTAACAACAAATTTAACGATTTGATAACAAAAAGAATTAAATTAAGATAATTATAATTTTTTAAGAATTAAACTAAAGCCAATATAATTTTGCAAAAACCAAATTAGAGATTTATTCTAATTTATACCATATATAGGTATATACGTATTGTAAATTATTAGCTCATTCACAGAATGTTAGATCAGTTATTAATATAAAATAAAAGCTAGAGAACTAATTTCACCAAAAAACAAAAATCAAAACAATAAATAATTTAAGGATTAGAGCAATAATTTAAATAATTTATTATTGTCTATAAAGAACATTAATGACTATAATTAACAAACTAGCTGTTATTGAAACCAACAGATTCTCTGAACACGAGAGACAAGACAACTAGACAAGGGTGCTATTAAAATATATAAATTTAAAATTCTGCAAAGTTTTTACAAGAAAAATATGCTATTTTATTTGAGTAGCTTTGAAATTCATCTTCTGTTAATCTGAATTGATTATTTGTTTAATAAGAGTAAATTATTGATTTAGTCCCAAAAAATATAATTGACTCAGTTTAGTTTCTAAAAGATCAAAAATTTTAATTTAACCTTTAAAAATTATGTTTTGTTTCAATTTTATCCTTTTACTTGTCAAAGTAACTTTTGACAACAAAAATAAATATCATTAATAGTAGATTGTACGACTGAGAAACGAAAAAGACTAAATTAAAAGAAAAAATATATAATCTTTTTAAAACTAAATTAAAACACTTAATTCTTTAAAGACAAAATGAAACAACCATTATCTTTTAGATTTGAAAACTTTGAAAAAAAAAAAATTTAGAGTAAACCTACTTTTTGGTCCCTAAAAGTTTACCTTGGTAACACTTTGGTCCTTGAAAGATGGTCAATGACCACTTTAATTTGTAAATTCTGAAATCGTTACACAAAATAGTCCTTCTACCTAGCAACTCCGTCAAGGAGTTAAATGGAGGGACTATTATGGTCAAAAATTTCAAGATTCAAAGACTAAAGTAGTCAATCGCGTTATTATGTTAAAATATCACGTCATTCCATGTTATTGTCATGTTAGCATATAACAGTACACATCAGCAGATAACATTAATTGTGGCAATAGTGTCAACTTTTAGACCATTTTGTGTAACGATTTTAAAATTTAGGGACTAAAGTGATTAATGAGCATCTTTCACAAACAAAACTATTACCGATGTACACTTTTAAAGACCAAAAATAGATTTACTCAAATTTTTACTTTCTTTTGAGTTTTCCCATCTCCAAAGACAATCTACTAATAAATCAAAACCTCAATGAACACAACAAAAATCCTAAAAATTGATCAAAACAGAGAGATTGAAAAACAAAAAGAAAAAACCTCTTGGCAGAAGACCACTTTGTGCCCAAGAACACTTCAAACATCAAGCTCCAAGCCAACCTCTCCAAAATCACAACTCTATGATCTTTATCCATTTCCTCACAACATTCTTGTGTCTCAATCCTCTCTCTCATCCACTTCACCTTCTCTTCATCCCCAACATGCATGTACTCAAACCCTATGCTCCCACAGTACACCCTCTCAAGCCTTGCCACTATCTCCCTTAGGGTCTGAATCGGCTGATTCTCTGATAAAAACCCATCAAAGTTTCTCCACACCCCCACATAGAACTCTCTATCCCAATCACTCTCTGAGAAGCCATAGAAGGCAGGGTCAAGCTCTCGTGGTACCTTCCTTTGAGCCAGTCCCAAAGGGTCCAACTTTGCCTTCATGTGACCATGCATCTAGTAGTAAAGGTATTCAAAATCGATTAAAACTGATGTCTCTTGGGCGAACCATTTCAATCCATACAACAAATTGATTGATGATAAGTTTTAATCAGTTTGTAATTTATAGTTTATAGGCAATTTGATTTGGTTTTTGATTTGATAGCCAAATAAACTGAACCAAACCACGTGTAATATATGTATATATTTAGAGAATAAATTATTAATTTAATCTTCAAAATATTAAAATCGTATCAATTTAATCCTTAAAAGATTATATTTGTTTCAATTGGTCTTTTTTTTTGTCAAAGTGACTTTTAACAACAAATATTTTGAGATCAACAATGATAGATTTTGTTATTTAACAACGAAAAGAATCAAATTGAAATAGATGCAGTCTTTCAAGGACTAAATTATTAAAACATCTAATCTTTCAAGAATTAAATTGAGAAAACTATAATTTCTTAAAAACTAAATCAATAATTTACTCCTATATATAGAAATACTATATATCACAATTAAAAAAATTAAAATAATGCACCAAAATATACTTTCGATAAATCAATGCTTCTTATACATAGATATAGTAGCTAAAACAATTGAGCCAAAAATTGGTTTTTTTAGTTCCTTTTGATAAGAACTGTGAAACGTTAAAAATTAAAAGAGCAAATTACTTATTTGATCTCAAAAGATTATAATTATTTTAATTTAATCCTTAAAAGATTGTGTTTATATTAATTTGTTTCTTTTTTCTTTTTTTTTTCAATATTGACTTTTAGCAATGGTAGGCCTTTGTGATTTAATAACAAAAAAAAATTTATCTTTTAAAAACTAAATTGAGACAAATAATCTTTTAACAACTAAATTAAAAAAATTATAATCTTTCAAAAAATAAATTAATAATTTACTATAAATTACGCCAGAAAGACAAAAGCCTACCAAACCAAACTGCCTAAACTGATCATATTGTGATTTGGTTGTAAAAATAAGACCAAATTAAAACCAAACCAAACATCTAAACACCCCTACCTGGTAGGCTCTGATCAAGAGCATCAAACTCATACTCTCATGAGTAGTCCTTGTTGAAGGAATAGCAGAGGGTTTCTTGTGGCTGAGGTAGTTTGTGAAGAAGATGTCCCATGAATCATCCACACTCTTTGGATCTGATTCCCAACATCTCTGAAGCTCCTCTAAGTACACACTGCTTGTGCCATCCAAGAAGCTGTCTGTGAGCTTTGTGAGAGGCACAGGCTGTGCCTTCTCTGTCACATGAAACCTTCTAATTCTGGTTTGAAATGGAAGAAGCTGAACCTCAAGCTTCCTTCTTCTTCCTCCCATGGCTTGATGCCTTGATATTGCACAAGCACCTCTCACCCATGTTCCCATGCCTTCCTTCACACAACCAGAAACTGAAAAAGTTTCAAGCTTTCAAGGTTGCAGATGGAGATGGCTCCAATGAAACCAGAAACTGAAAAGGGTTTCAAGCTTGAAGGATGAAGATGGCTTCAATGAAACCAGAAACTGAAACAGTTTCAAGCCTGGAAAGATGAAGATGGCTTCAATGAAACCAGAAACTGAAAAGGGTTTCAAGCTTTGAAGGTTGAAGATGGCTTCAGTGAAACCAGAAACTGAAAAGGGTTTCAAGCTTGAAGGATGAAGATGGCTTCAATGAAACCAGAAACTGAAACAGTTTCAAGCCTGGAAAGATGAAGATGGCTTCAATGAAACCAGAAACTGAAAAGGGTTTCAAGCTTTGAAGGTTGAAGATGGCTTCAGTGAAACCAGAAACTGAAAAGGGTTTCAAGCTTTGAAGGTTGAAGATGGCTTCAATGAAACAGAAACTGAAAAAGTTTCAAGCTTTGAATGTTGAAGATGGCTTCAATGAAACCAGGAACTGAAAAAGTTTCAAGCTTTGAAAGTGCTGTCTCCCTCTCAGAAAGTGAAAGATAGCTGCACCGTGGGTTTTGTTATTTTGAAGTGGATGAGAAGAAAGTGGCTTAATCGTTAATGTAGTTAGGAGTTCAAGAGCGCGTGTGGCGCGTGGTGGTAATATTGATTATTACACTCTTGACTCTTCCATTTTTGGTCATTTTGGCTACCAACAAGTGTCGCCTCATTAGGAAAGTCATATAGATGAAGATAAGCCTTTAATTAATTTTTCCTTCACATAGTCAATCATCTCTAAAAAATTATAATTTTTTAATTTAATCATTAAAGGTTAATTTTTTTTAATTTGATCCTCAAAAAATTATATTTGTTGATTAATTTAATTGTTAAATCACAAAATTTTTTATTATTAAATTTCAAATTTTTTTAGCTACTAAATTGATATTGCAAAGCAGTAACAAAGAGACTAAATTGATATTGCAAAGCAGCTCTCAACCGTGATGCCATAGCTTAATTCAATTTGGTTGATTTGTTTTAATTGAAAAAATATATTAGATTATAATAACACAGATCTCAAGATTAATCTTACTTGAGATTTCCATAAGAAAACTAATTAAAAAAAGTTTGGAGCTTTGAAAGAGGACTGTGATATGTTGTTGTCTCGTGAACTGTGATTCTGTGAAGGCCAAAATTGAACGAGCCAAAGTTGCAATGTGTGTAGCAAGGTTTTAAAAATTAAATTGGTTATTGAATTTGTGAAAGTATCAATTAAACGGTTAATGGATAGATTATAGTTGAACTATAGTTGAATTGATCTATTTTAAAATATTAAAAAAAAATAATATACATAATTAAAAATTATAAACATAAATTTATAAATTCAATTAAAATTAATATTAATATTAAATTATACATAATAATATCTACAATTAAAAGTTTATAGTAAAAATTGATCAATTAATAAAAAAATGTTATTAATTGACATAATATTTATTTATATCAAATCCATAAAATACTAATATATTGACATTTCTATTAAAATTAACTGATATGTAATATTAATTTTTTTATTATCTCATTATAGAATTTAAAAAATTTAAAAATTCAAATGAAATGGACCATTTCATCCGATTCATTTACCATTAATTTTTACCCTATTTAACTAGTTTTTAATGAGTTTCGACCAATTCAATCATTCACTGATTTTAAAAATTATTTCAAGCTAATTTTTAATCCAAATTATCGGAACAGCTGATCTAATCTGATTTTTACAAAATTACTAAGAGTTCGAGGGCGCGTGTGGCGCATGTGGCGCATGGGGCGCGTGGTGGTGATATTGATTATTACATTCTTGATTGTTCCATATTTGGTGATTTTAGGTAAGGAGTGGTGGTTTTCCGTGCCTGATTAGGAAAGTTGAAAATGAAGACAAGCCTTCAATCAATTTTCTTTCAATGTTGATAAGCTTTTAATTAAATTCCTTTGACCAAATTCATACATTATACCACACCAGTCACACACCAACCAATAAATTGGAGCCATTTATTTTTATTTTACACCTCACCTAAATGTCATATCATTTATTGGATAGAAATAAATTATTAAATGATTATGTTAAATTTAGGCCAAATAATTAATTATTAATTACAATAGGCACACTCTCTCTCCCCCTCTCTCTCCCTACGAGATTAGATCTTTTATTTGGTGTTTAATTTATCTGAATCGTTAATTTCTATAATTAATGGTTCAAATTTTAAAATATTATTTTTTTAATTATTTTTTTAAATAATCATAAAATTTAAGGTGTTAATTTTAATTTTGAAAATCAACAACTCAAATGAGCAAGGTCCATTGTTCCCTTAAGACGTTGGACTTAGTGGAAGATCTTTTTTTTATTTCTTATTGATTTAGTGGTGAATTATAAGCTTCACGTTTCTTCATTCGAGAAAAAGATGTAATTTTTATTTTATTTTTACTTTTTACTTTTGATTAATTTATTTGATAATTTTACCGTAAAAATTATACTTTTTTCTTTAATACATATTCTTTATTAAGTTTAAGCCCACATATTTTATAAAATTAATCTTTAACTATTTAAAAAAAATACTACATATCAGTTTGAAGTAAAAAAAAAAAAAAGAATTGTCATTCACATGGGAGAATTTCTTGTTGTTTTTGTACTGATGAGAGAGAGAAGATTTGAAAACCAGAAATCAATTATTAAGCCTAAATTTAAGGTAATCACTTATTAATTTGTTTCTATCTAATAAATGGTATGTTGTTTAGGATTTAGGTGAGATATAAAATCAAAACAAATGGCTTAATTTGATTGGCTATTGTACCATATATGGTGCCTAAGAATTTCTCACATTATCGTCTTGTATTCAATTAGTTTATTTTGGAGTTATAGTTTTAAATATCAATTTGATATGACCAAAAATATACGCCTTTAGAATTTTTAAAAAATAAAATTTATTTTAAATAAAAGATTGAAAATAAAAAATACAAAAAAAAATTAATTTGACTTATTTTATTTATAAAAGAGGCACAAGACATTTAAATAAATGAAAAAAAAAATCTCTTGTTGTAATAAAAGGATTTTTTTTTTGGTTACAAATAAGACATAAGGTCTAAA
>CM073492.1:83206219-83208719 GCA_037074585.1 Biancaea sappan
AAGGAAGCTCTCCAAGAAATTTGAGATCAAGATTCAAAGATTTCTATTTTTTATGAATTTTTGAATAACTCATAAAAAGCAAAAATTCATAACAAATTGTGTGGGTCTCCAAAAATCACGAAATTTGGATGGGGATGTGATCATGCTGTTCCTAGCCATCCCTCCAAAAATCACGCGAAAACTCCATCTCTAGGTCCTTGCGTTAACGCGACCTCGGTTTTGGCTAGCCGGAGTTCAGAAAACGAGTCATCAAGGGAAAACACCCCTTTCCTCACATATTTGCTCAGTCATATGGGGTACCAAACTGAAACATGTGTTGCAAGGGAGCTCCCCACGAAATTTGGGGTCAAAATTCGAAAAGTGTGATTTTATATGATTTTTTGAACTCAGAAAATGTAAAAATTCATGAAAAATTCTGTGGGTGTCCAGATGTCATGAAATTTGGATGGGAATGAGTTCATGTTGATCCTAGATAGCCTGCAAAAAATCGTGCAAAAATTCAATCTCTAGGTCCAAAAACTCGTGAAACAAGTGCCATGACAAAGTTCGGAAAACTGAAAACTTGTTCCTGACTAAGTTTTTGGCTTGCCAAGGTGCTGAAAAGTGAGTCAGGATCAAGTTTTTGGCTTGCCGAAGTTCAGAAAACGAGTCATCTTGGGAAAACACCCGTTTCCTCACATAATTCACCGGCAGGATGTGGTACCAAACTAAAATATGAGCCACAAGGAAGCTCTCCAAGAAATTTGAGATCAAGATTCAAAGATTTCTATTTTTTATGAATTTTTGAATAACTCATAAAAAGCAAAAATTCATAACAAATTGTGTGGGTCTCCAAAAATCACGAAATTTGGATGGGGATGTGATCATGCTGTTCCTAGCCATCCCTCCAAAAATCACGCGAAAACTCCATCTCTAGGTCCTTGCGTTAACGCGACCTCGGTTTTGGCTAGCCGGAGTTCAGAAAACGAGTCATCAAGGGAAAACACCCCTTTCCTCACATATTTGCTCGGTCATATGGGGTACCAAACTGAAACATGTGTTGCAAGGGAGCTCCCCACGAAATTTGGGGTCAAAATTCGAAAAGTGTGATTTTATATGATTTTTTGAACTCAGAAAATGTAAAAATTCATGAAAAATTCTGTGGGTGTCCAGATGTCATGAAATTTGGATGGGAATGAGTTCATGTTGATCCTAGATAGCCTGCAAAAAATCGTGCAAAAATTCAATCTCTAGGTCAAAAAACTCGTGAAACAAGTGCCATGACAAAGTTCGGAAAACTGAAAACTTGATCCTGACTAAGTTTTTGGCTTGCCAAGGTGCTGAAAAGTGAGTCAGGATCAAGTTTTTGGCTTGCCGAAGTTCAGAAAACGAGTCATCTTGGGAAAACACCCGTTTCCTCACATAATTCACCGGCAGGATGTGGTACCAAACTAAAATATGAGCCACAAGGAAGCTCTCCAAGAAATTTGAGATCAAGATTCAAAGATTTCTATTTTTTATGAATTTTTGAATAACTCATAAAAAGCAAAAATTCATAACAAATTGTGTGGGTCTCCAAAAATCACGAAATTTGGATGGGGATGTGATCATGCTGTTCCTAGCCATCCCTCCAAAAATCACGCGAAAACTCCATCTCTAGGTCCTTGCGTTAACGCGACCTCGGTTTTGGCTAGCCGGAGTTCAGAAAACGAGTCATCAAGGGAAAACACCCCTTTCCTCACATATTTGCTCGGTCATATGGGGTACCAAACTGAAACATGTGTTGCAAGGGAGCTCCCCACGAAATTTGGGGTCAAAATTCGAAAAGTGTGATTTTATATGATTTTTTGAACTCAGAAAATGTAAAAATTCATGAAAAATTCTGTGGGTGTCCAGATGTCATGAAATTTGGATGGGAATGAGTTCATGTTGATCCTAGATAGCCTGCAAAAAATCGTGCAAAAATTCAATCTCTAGGTCCAAAAACTCGTGAAACAAGTGCCATGACAAAGTTCGGAAAACTGAAAACTTGATCCTGACTAAGTTTTTGGCTTGCCAAGGTGCTGAAAAGTGAGTCAGGATCAAGTTTTTGGCTTGCCGAAGTTCAGAAAATGAGTCATCTTGGGAAAACGGCCGTTTCCTCACATAATTCACCGGCAGGATATGGTACCAAACTAAAATATGAGCCACAAGGAAGCTCTCCAAGAAATTTGAGATCAAGATTCAAAGATTTCTATTTTTTATGAATTTTTGAATTTTAAAAAGTAAAAATTCATAATAAATTGTGTGAGTGTCCAAAAATCGTGAAATTTGGATGGGGATGAGATTATATTGTTCCTAACAATCCCTCAAAAAATCGTCCAAAAATTCCATCTCTAGGTCCAAAAAAAAACTTATGCTAGCTGGGCAAAATCAATATCACTTCCTGCCAGGAAGGAAAAAGCTCATTAAGCTCTATAGGGGGGGAGTACTAGTTGAGCTTGGGTGCCATCCTCCCCCCCTGGCAGGCCATTGGCAAGAC
>CM073492.1:83218719-83226219 GCA_037074585.1 Biancaea sappan
CGGAGTTCAGAAAACGAGTCATCAAGGGAAAACACCCCTTTCCTCACATATTTGCTCGGTCATATGGGGTACCAAACTGAAACATGTGTTGCAAGGGAGCTCCCCACGAAATTTGGGGTCAAAATTCGAAAAGTGTGATTTTATATGATTTTTTGAACTCAGAAAATGTAAAAATTCATGAAAAATTCTGTGGGTGTCCAGATGTCATGAAATTTGGATGGGAATGAGTTCATGTTGATCCTAGATAGCCTGCAAAATATCCTGCAAAAATTCAATCTCTAGGTCCAAAAACTCGTGAAACAAGTGCCATGACAAAGTTCGGAAAACTGAAAACTTGTTCCTGACTAAGTTTTTGGCTTGCCAAGGTGCTGAAAAGTGAGTCAGGATCAAGTTTTTGGCTTGCCGAAGTTCAGAAAACGAGTCATCTTGGGAAAACGGCCGTTTCCTCACATAATTCACCGGCAGGATGTGGTACCAAACTAAAATATGAGCCACAAGGAAGCTCTCCAAGAAATTTGAGATCAAGATTCAAAGATTTCTATTTTTTATGAATTTTTGAATAACTCATAAAAAGCAAAAATTCATAACAAATTGTGTGGGTCTCCAAAAATCACGAAATTTGGATGGGGATGTGATCATGCTGTTCCTAGCCATCCCTCCAAAAATCACGCGAAAACTCCATCTCTAGGTCCTTGCGTTAACGCGACCTCGGTTTTGGCTAGCCGGAGTTCAGAAAACGAGTCATCAAGGGAAAACACCCCTTTCCTCACATATTTGCTCGGTCATATGGGGTACCAAACTGAAACATGTGTTGCAAGGGAGCTCCCCACGAAATTTGGGGTCAAAATTCGAAAAGTGTGATTTTATATGATTTTTTGAACTCAGAAAATGTAAAAATTCATGAAAAATTCTGTGGGTGTCCAGATGTCATGAAATTTGGATGGGAATGAGTTCATGTTGATCCTAGATAGCCTGCAAAAAATCGTGCAAAAATTCAATCTCTAGGTCCAAAAACTCGTGAAACAAGTGCCATGACAAAGTTCGGAAAACTGAAAACTTGATCCTGACTAAGTTTTTGGCTTGCCAAGGTGCTGAAAAGTGAGTCAGGATCAAGTTTTTGGCTTGCCGAAGTTCAGAAAACGAGTCATCTTGGGAAAACACCCGTTTCCTCACATAATTCACCGGCAGGATGTGGTACCAAACTAAAATATGAGCCACAAGGAAGCTCTCCAAGAAATTTGAGATCAAGATTCAAAGATTTCTATTTTTTATGAATTTTTGAATAACTCATAAAAAGCAAAAATTCATAACAAATTGTGTGGGTCTCCAAAAATCACGAAATTTGGATGGGGATGTGATCATGCTGTTCCTAGCCATCCCTCCAAAAATCACGCGAAAACTCCATCTCTAGGTCCTTGCGTTAACGCGACCTCGGTTTTGGCTAGCCGGAGTTCAGAAAACGAGTCATCAAGGGAAAACACCCCTTTCCTCACATATTTGCTCGGTCATATGGGGTACCAAACTGAAACATGTGTTGCAAGGGAGCTCCCCACGAAATTTGGGGTCAAAATTCGAAAAGTGTGATTTTATATGATTTTTTGAACTCAGAAAATGTAAAAATTCATGAAAAATTCTGTGGGTGTCCAGATGTCATGAAATTTGGATGGGAATGAGTTCATGTTGATCCTAGATAGCCTGCAAAAAATCGTGCAAAAATTCAATCTCTAGGTCTAAAAACTCGTGAAACAAGTGCCATGACAAAGTTCGGAAAACTGAAAACTTGATCCTGACTAAGTTTTTGGCTTGCCAAGGTGCTGAAAAGTGAGTCAGGATCAAGTTTTTGGCTTGCCGAAGTTCAGAAAACGAGTCATCTTGGGAAAACACCCGTTTCCTCACATAATTCACCGGCAGGATGTGGTACCAAACTAAAATATGAGCCACAAGGAAGCTCTCCAAGAAATTTGAGATCAAGATTCAAAGATTTCTATTTTTTATGAATTTTTGAATAACTCATAAAAATCAAAAATTCATAACAAATTGTGTGGGTCTCCAAAAATCACGAAATTTGGATGGGGATGTGATCATGCTGTTCCTAGCCATCCCTCCAAAAATCACGCGAAAACTCCATCTCTAGGTCCTTGCGTTAACGCGACCTCGGTTTTGGCTAGCCGGAGTTCAGAAAACGAGTCATCAAGGGAAAACACCCCTTTCCTCACATATTTGCTCGGTCATATGGGGTACCAAACTGAAACATGTGTTGCAAGGGAGCTCCCCACGAAATTTGGGGTCAAAATTCGAAAAGTGTGATTTTATATGATTTTTTGAACTCAGAAAATGTAAAAATTCATGAAAAATTCTGTGGGTGTCCAGATGTCATGAAATTTGGATGGGAATGAGTTCATGTTGATCCTAGATAGCCTGCAAAAAATCGTGCAAAAATTCAATCTCTAGGTCCAAAAACTCGTGAAACAAGTGCCATGACAAAGTTCGGAAAACTGAAAACTTGATCCTGACTAAGTTTTTGGCTTGCCAAGGTGCTGAAAAGTGAGTCAGGATCAAGTTTTTGGCTTGCCGAAGTTCAGAAAACGAGTCATCTTGGGAAAACACCCGTTTCCTCACATAATTCACCGGCAGGATGTGGTACCAAACTAAAATATGAGCCACAAGGAAGCTCTCCAAGAAATTTGAGATCAAGATTCAAAGATTTCTATTTTTTATGAATTTTTGAATAACTCATAAAAATCAAAAATTCATAACAAATTGTGTGGGTCTCCAAAAATCACGAAATTTGGATGGGGATGTGATCATGCTGTTCCTAGCCATCCCTCCAAAAATCACGCGAAAACTCCATCTCTAGGTCCTTGCGTTAACGCGACCTCGGTTTTGGCTAGCCGGAGTTCAGAAAACGAGTCATCAAGGGAAAACACCCCTTTCCTCACATATTTGCTCGGTCATATGGGGTACCAAACTGAAACATGTGTTGCAAGGGAGCTCCCCACGAAATTTGGGGTCAAAATTCGAAAAGTGTGATTTTATATGATTTTTTGAACTCAGAAAATGTAAAAATTCATGAAAAATTCTGTGGGTGTCCAGATGTCATGAAATTTGGATGGGAATGAGTTCATGTTGATCCTAGATAGCCTGCAAAAAATCGTGCAAAAATTCAATCTCTAGGTCCAAAAACTCGTGAAACAAGTGCCATGACAAAGTTCGGAAAACTGAAAACTTGATCCTGACTAAGTTTTTGGCTTGCCAAGGTGCTGAAAAGTGAGTCAGGATCAAGTTTTTGGCTTGCCGAAGTTCAGAAAACGAGTCATCTTGGGAAAACACCCGTTTCCTCACATAATTCACCGGCAGGATGTGGTACCAAACTAAAATATGAGCCACAAGGAAGCTCTCCAAGAAATTTGAGATCAAGATTCAAAGATTTCTATTTTTTATGAATTTTTGAATAACTCATAAAAATCAAAAATTCATAACAAATTGTGTGGGTCTCCAAAAATCACGAAATTTGGATGGGGATGTGATCATGCTGTTCCTAGCCATCCCTCCAAAAATCACGCGAAAACTCCATCTCTAGGTCCTTGCGTTAACGCGACCTCGGTTTTGGCTAGCCGGAGTTCAGAAAACGAGTCATCAAGGGAAAACACCCCTTTCCTCACATATTTGCTCGGTCATATGGGGTACCAAACTGAAACATGTGTTGCAAGGGAGCTCCCCACGAAATTTGGGGTCAAAATTCGAAAAGTGTGATTTTATATGATTTTTTGAACTCAGAAAATGTAAAAATTCATGAAAAATTCTGTGGGTGTCCAGATGTCATGAAATTTGGATGGGAATGAGTTCATGTTGATCCTAGATAGCCTGCAAAAAATCGTGCAAAAATTCAATCTCTAGGTCCAAAAACTCGTGAAACAAGTGCCATGACAAAGTTCGGAAAACTGAAAACTTGATCCTGACTAAGTTTTTGGCTTGCCAAGGTGCTGAAAAGTGAGTCAGGATCAAGTTTTTGGCTTGCCGAAGTTCAGAAAACGAGTCATCTTGGGAAAACACCCGTTTCCTCACATAATTCACCGGCAGGATGTGGTACCAAACTAAAATATGAGCCACAAGGAAGCTCTCCAAGAAATTTGAGATCAAGATTCAAAGAATTCTATTTTTTATGAATTTTTGAATAACTCATAAAAAGCAAAAATTCATAACAAATTGTGTGGGTCTCCAAAAATCACGAAATTTGGATGGGGATGTGATCATGCTGTTCCTAGCCATCCCTCCAAAAATCACGCGAAAACTCCATCTCTAGGTCCTTGCGTTAACGCGACCTCGGTTTTGGCTAGCCGGAGTTCAGAAAACGAGTCATCAAGGGAAAACACCCCTTTCCTCACATATTTGCTCGGTCATATGGGGTACCAAACTGAAACATGTGTTGCAAGGGAGCTCCCCACGAAATTTGGGGTCAAAATTCGAAAAGTGTGATTTTATATGATTTTTTGAACTCAGAAAATGTAAAAATTCATGAAAAATTCTGTGGGTGTCCAGATGTCATGAAATTTGGATGGGAATGAGTTCATGTTGATCCTAGATAGCCTGCAAAAAATCGTGCAAAAATTCAATCTCTAGGTCCAAAAACTCGTGAAACAAGTGCCATGACAAAGTTCGGAAAACTGAAAACTTGATCCTGACTAAGTTTTTGGCTTGCCAAGGTGCTGAAAAGTGAGTCAGGATCAAGTTTTTGGCTTGCCGAAGTTCAGAAAACGAGTCATCTTGGGAAAACACCCGTTTCCTCACATAATTCACCGGCAGGATGTGGTACCAAACTAAAATATGAGCCACAAGGAAGCTCTCCAAGAAATTTGAGATCAAGATTCAAAGATTTCTATTTTTTATGAATTTTTGAATAACTCATAAAAAGCAAAAATTCATAACAAATTGTGTGGGTCTCCAAAAATCACGAAATTTGGATGGGGATGTGATCATGCTGTTCCTAGCCATCCCTCCAAAAATCACGCGAAAACTCCATCTCTAGGTCCTTGCGTTAACGCGACCTCGGTTTTGGCTAGCCGGAGTTCAGAAAACGAGTCATCAAGGGAAAACACCCCTTTCCTCACATATTTGCTCGGTCATATGGGGTACCAAACTGAAACATGTGTTGCAAGGGAGCTCCCCACGAAATTTGGGGTCAAAATTCGAAAAGTGTGATTTTATATGATTTTTTGAACTCAGAAAATGTAAAAATTCATGAAAAATTCTGTGGGTGTCCAGATGTCATGAAATTTGGATGGGAATGAGTTCATGTTGATCCTAGATAGCCTGCAAAAAATCGTGCAAAAATTCAATCTCTAGGTCCAAAAACTCGTGAAACAAGTGCCATGACAAAGTTCGGAAAACTGAAAACTTGATCCTGACTAAGTTTTTGGCTTGCCAAGGTGCTGAAAAGTGAGTCAGGATCAAGTTTTTGGCTTGCCGAAGTTCAGAAAACGAGTCATCTTGGGAAAACACCCGTTTCCTCACATAATTCACCGGCAGGATGTGGTACCAAACTAAAATATGAGCCACAAGGAAGCTCTCCAAGAAATTTGAGATCAAGATTCAAAGATTTCTATTTTTTATGAATTTTTGAATAACTCATAAAAAGCAAAAATTCATAACAAATTGTGTGGGTCTCCAAAAATCACGAAATTTGGATGGGGATGTGATCATGCTGTTCCTAGCCATCCCTCCAAAAATCACGCGAAAACTCCATCTCTAGGTCCTTGCGTTAACGCGACCTCGGTTTTGGCTAGCCGGAGTTCAGAAAACGAGTCATCAAGGGAAAACACCCCTTTCCTCACATATTTGCTCGGTCATATGGGGTACCAAACTGAAACATGTGTTGCAAGGGAGCTCCCCACGAAATTTGGGGTCAAAATTCGAAAAGTGTGATTTTATATGATTTTTTGAACTCAGAAAATGTAAAAATTCATGAAAAATTCTGTGGGTGTCCAGATGTCATGAAATTTGGATGGGAATGAGTTCATGTTGATCCTAGATAGCCTGCAAAAAATCGTGCAAAAATTCAATCTCTAGGTCCAAAAACTCGTGAAACAAGTGCCATGACAAAGTTCGGAAAACTGAAAACTTGATCCTGACTAAGTTTTTGGCTTGCCAAGGTGCTGAAAAGTGAGTCAGGATCAAGTTTTTGGCTTGCCGAAGTTCAGAAAACGAGTCATCTTGGGAAAACACCCGTTTCCTCACATAATTCACCGGCAGGATGTGGTACCAAACTAAAATATGAGCCACAAGGAAGCTCTCCAAGAAATTTGAGATCAAGATTCAAAGAATTCTATTTTTTATGAATTTTTGAATAACTCATAAAAAGCAAAAATTCATAACAAATTGTGTGGGTCTCCAAAAATCACGAAATTTGGATGGGGATGTGATCATGCTGTTCCTAGCCATCCCTCCAAAAATCACGCGAAAACTCCATCTCTAGGTCCTTGCGTTAACGCGACCTCGGTTTTGGCTAGCCGGAGTTCAGAAAACGAGTCATCAAGGGAAAACACCCCTTTCCTCACATATTTGCTCGGTCATATGGGGTACCAAACTGAAACATGTGTTGCAAGGGAGCTCCCCACGAAATTTGGGGTCAAAATTCGAAAAGCGTGATTTTATATGATTTTTTGAACTCAGAAAATGTAAAAATTCATGAAAAATTCTGTGGGTGTCCAGATGTCATGAAATTTGGATGGGAATGAGTTCATGTTGATCCTAGATAGCCTGCAAAAAATCGTGCAAAAATTCAATCTCTAGGTCCAAAAACTCGTGAAACAAGTGCCATGACAAAGTTCGGAAAACTGAAAACTTCTGACTAAGTTTTTGGCTTGCCAAGGTGCTGAAAAGTGAGTCAGGATCAAGTTTTTGGCTTGCCGAAGTTCAGAAAACGAGTCATCTTGGGAAAACACCCGTTTCCTCACATAATTCACCGGCAGGATGTGGTACCAAACTAAAATATGAGCCACAAGGAAGCTCTCCAAGAAATTTGAGATCAAGATTCAAAGATTTCTATTTTTTATGAATTTTTGAATAACTCATAAAAAGCAAAAATTCATAACAAATTGTGTGGGTCTCCAAAAATCACGAAATTTGGATGGGGATGTTATCATGCTGTTCCTAGCCATCCCTCCAAAAATCACGCTAAAACTCCATCTCTAGGTCCTTGCGTTAACGCGACCTCGGTTTTGGCTAGCCGGAGTTCAGAAAACGAGTCATCAAGGGAAAACACCCCTTTCCTCACATATTTTCTCGGTCATATGGGGTACCAAACTGAAACATGTGTTGCAAGGGAGCTCCCCACGAAATTTGGGGTCAAAATTCGAAAAGTGTGATTTTATATGATTTTTTGAACTCAGAAAATGTAAAAATTCATGAAAAATTCTGTGGGTGTCCAGATGTCATGAAATTTGGATGGGAATGAGTTCATGTTGATCCTAGATAGCCTGCAAAAAATCGTGCAAAAATTCA
>CM073492.1:83236219-83238719 GCA_037074585.1 Biancaea sappan
GATTTTATATGATTTTTTGAACTCAGAAAATGTAAAAATTCATGAAAAATTCTGTGGGTGTCCAGATGTCATGAAATTTGGATGGGAATGAGTTCATGTTGATCCTAGATAGCCTGCAAAAAATCGTGCAAAAATTCAATCTCTAGGTCCAAAAACTCGTGAAACAAGTGCCATGACAAAGTTCGGAAAACTGAAAACTTGATCCTGACTAAGTTTTTGGCTTGCCAAGGTGCTGAAAAGTGAGTCAGGATCAAGTTTTTGGCTTGCCGAAGTTCAGAAAACGAGTCATCTTGGGAAAACACCCGTTTCCTCACATAATTCACCGGCAGGATGTGGTACCAAACTAAAATATGAGCCACAAGGAAGCTCTCCAAGAAATTTGAGATCAAGATTCAAAGAATTCTATTTTTTATGAATTTTTGAATAACTCATAAAAAGCAAAAATTCATAACAAATTGTGTGGGTCTCCAAAAATCACGAAATTTGGATGGGGATGTGATCATGCTGTTCCTAGCCATCCCTCCAAAAATCACGCGAAAACTCCATCTCTAGGTCCTTGCGTTAACGCGACCTCGGTTTTGGCTAGCCGGAGTTCAGAAAACGAGTCATCAAGGGAAAACACCCCTTTCCTCACATATTTGCTCGGTCATATGGGGTACCAAACTGAAACATGTGTTGCAAGGGAGCTCCCCACGAAATTTGGGGTCAAAATTCGAAAAGCGTGATTTTATATGATTTTTTGAACTCAGAAAATGTAAAAATTCATGAAAAATTCTGTGGGTGTCCAGATGTCATGAAATTTGGATGGGAATGAGTTCATGTTGATCCTAGATAGCCTGCAAAAAATCGTGCAAAAATTCAATCTCTAGGTCCAAAAACTCGTGAAACAAGTGCCATGACAAAGTTCGGAAAACTGAAAACTTCTGACTAAGTTTTTGGCTTGCCAAGGTGCTGAAAAGTGAGTCAGGATCAAGTTTTTGGCTTGCCGAAGTTCAGAAAACGAGTCATCTTGGGAAAACACCCGTTTCCTCACATAATTCACCGGCAGGATGTGGTACCAAACTAAAATATGAGCCACAAGGAAGCTCTCCAAGAAATTTGAGATCAAGATTCAAAGATTTCTATTTTTTATGAATTTTTGAATAACTCATAAAAAGCAAAAATTCATAACAAATTGTGTGGGTCTCCAAAAATCACGAAATTTGGATGGGGATGTTATCATGCTGTTCCTAGCCATCCCTCCAAAAATCACGCTAAAACTCCATCTCTAGGTCCTTGCGTTAACGCGACCTCGGTTTTGGCTAGCCGGAGTTCAGAAAACGAGTCATCAAGGGAAAACACCCCTTTCCTCACATATTTTCTCGGTCATATGGGGTACCAAACTGAAACATGTGTTGCAAGGGAGCTCCCCACGAAATTTGGGGTCAAAATTCGAAAAGTGTGATTTTATATGATTTTTTGAACTCAGAAAATGTAAAAATTCATGAAAAATTCTGTGGGTGTCCAGATGTCATGAAATTTGGATGGGAATGAGTTCATGTTGATCCTAGATAGCCTGCAAAAAATCGTGCAAAAATTCAATCTCTAGGTCCAAAAACTCGTGAAACAAGTGCCATGACAAAGTTCGGAAAACTGAAAACTTGATCCTGACTAAGTTTTTGGCTTGCCAAGGTGCTGAAAAGTGAGTCAGGATCAAGTTTTTGGCTTGCCGAAGTTCAGAAAACGAGTCATCTTGGGAAAACACCCGTTTCCTCACATAATTCACCGGCAGGATGTGGTACCAAACTAAAATATGAGCCACAAGGAAGCTCTCCAAGAAATTTGAGATCAAGATTCAAAGAATTCTATTTTTTATGAATTTTTGAATAACTCATAAAAAGCAAAAATTCATAACAAATTGTGTGGGTCTCCAAAAATCACGAAATTTGGATGGGGATGTTATCATGCTGTTCCTAGCCATCCCTCCAAAAATCACGCTAAAACTCCATCTCTAGGTCCTTGCGTTAACGCGACCTCGGTTTTGGCTAGCCGGAGTTCAGAAAACGAGTCATCAAGGGAAAACACCCCTTTCCTCACATATTTGCTCGGTCATATGGGGTACCAAACTGAAACATGTGTTGCAAGGGAGCTCCCCACGAAATTTGGGGTCAAAATTCGAAAAGTGTGATTTTATATGATTTTTTGAACTCAGAAAATGTAAAAATTCATGAAAAATTCTGTGGGTGTCCAGATGTCATGAAATTTGGATGGGAATGAGTTCATGTTGATCCTAGATAGCCTGCAAAAAATCGTGCAAAAATTCAATCTCTAGGTCCAAAAACTCGTGAAACAAGTGCCATGACAAAGTTCGGAAAACTGAAAACTTGATCCTGACTAAGTTTTTGGCTTGCCAAGGTGCTGAAAAGTGAGTCAGGATCAAGTTTTTGGCTTGCCGAAGTTCAGAAAACGAGTCATCTTGGGAAAACGGCCGTTTCCTCACATAATTCACCGGCAGGATATG
>CM073492.1:83248719-83256219 GCA_037074585.1 Biancaea sappan
GAAAAGTGAGTCAGGATCAAGTTTTTGGCTTGCCGAAGTTCAGAAAACGAGTCATCTTGGGAAAACGGCCGTTTCCTCACATAATTCACCGGCAGGATGTGGTACCAAACTAAAATATGAGCCACAAGGAAGCTCTCCAAGAAATTTGAGATCAAGATTCAAAGAATTCTATTTTTTATGAATTTTTGAATAACTCATAAAAAGCAAAAATTCATAACAAATTGTGTGGGTCTCCAAAAATCACGAAATTTGGATGGGGATGTGATCATGCTGTTCCTAGCCATCCCTCCAAAAATCACGCGAAAACTCCATCTCTAGGTCCTTGCGTTAACGCGACCTCGGTTTTGGCTAGCCGGAGTTCAGAAAACGAGTCATCAAGGGAAAACACCCCTTTCCTCACATATTTGCTCGGTCATATGGGGTACCAAACTGAAACATGTGTTGCAAGGGAGCTCCCCACGAAATTTGGGGTCAAAATTCGAAAAGTGTGATTTTATATGATTTTTTGAACTCAGAAAATGTAAAAATTCATGAAAAATTCTGTGGGTGTCCAGATGTCATGAAATTTGGATGGGAATGAGTTCATGTTGATCCTAGATAGCCTGCAAAAAATCGTGCAAAAATTCAATCTCTAGGTCCAAAAACTCGTGAAACAAGTGCCATGACAAAGTTCGGAAAACTGAAAACTTGATCCTGACTAAGTTTTTGGCTTGCCAAGGTGCTGAAAAGTGAGTCAGGATCAAGTTTTTGGCTTGCCGAAGTTCAGAAAACGAGTCATCTTGGGAAAACGGCCGTTTCCTCACATAATTCACCGGCAGGATGTGGTACCAAACTAAAATATGAGCCACAAGGAAGCTCTCCAAGAAATTTGAGATCAAGATTCAAAGATTTCTATTTTTTATGAATTTTTGAATAACTCATAAAAAGCAAAAATTCATAACAAATTGTGTGGGTCTCCAAAAATCACGAAATTTGGATGGGGATGTGATCATGCTGTTCCTAGCCATCCCTCCAAAAATCACGCGAAAACTCCATCTCTAGGTCCTTGCGTTAACGCGACCTCGGTTTTGGCTAGCCGGAGTTCAGAAAACGAGTCATCAAGGGAAAACACCCCTTTCCTCACATATTTGCTCGGTCATATGGGGTACCAAACTGAAACATGTGTTGCAAGGGAGCTCCCCACGAAATTTGGGGTCAAAATTCGAAAAGTGTGATTTTATATGATTTTTTGAACTCAGAAAATGTAAAAATTCATGAAAAATTCTGTGGGTGTCCAGATGTCATGAAATTTGGATGGGAATGAGTTCATGTTGATCCTAGATAGCCTGCAAAAAATCGTGCAAAAATTCAATCTCTAGGTCCAAAAACTCGTGAAACAAGTGCCATGACAAAGTTCGGAAAACTGAAAACTTGATCCTGACTAAGTTTTTGGCTTGCCAAGGTGCTGAAAAGTGAGTCAGGATCAAGTTTTTGGCTTGCCGAAGTTCAGAAAACGAGTCATCTTGGGAAAACACCCGTTTCCTCACATAATTCACCGGCAGGATGTGGTACCAAACTAAAATATGAGCCACAAGGAAGCTCTCCAAGAAATTTGAGATCAAGATTCAAAGATTTCTATTTTTTATGAATTTTTGAATAACTCATAAAAAGCAAAAATTCATAACAAATTGTGTGGGTCTCCAAAAATCACGAAATTTGGATGGGGATGTGATCATGCTGTTCCTAGCCATCCCTCCAAAAATCACGCGAAAACTCCATCTCTAGGTCCTTGCGTTAACGCGACCTCGGTTTTGGCTAGCCGGAGTTCAGAAAACGAGTCATCAAGGGAAAACACCCCTTTCCTCACATATTTGCTCGGTCATATGGGGTACCAAACTGAAACATGTGTTGCAAGGGAGCTCCCCACGAAATTTGGGGTCAAAATTCGAAAAGTGTGATTTTATATGATTTTTTGAACTCAGAAAATGTAAAAATTCATGAAAAATTCTGTGGGTGTCCAGATGTCATGAAATTTGGATGGGAATGAGTTCATGTTGATCCTAGATAGCCTGCAAAAAATCGTGCAAAAATTCAATCTCTAGGTCCAAAAACTCGTGAAACAAGTGCCATGACAAAGTTCGGAAAACTGAAAACTTGATCCTGACTAAGTTTTTGGCTTGCCAAGGTGCTGAAAAGTGAGTCAGGATCAAGTTTTTGGCTTGCCGAAGTTCAGAAAACGAGTCATCTTGGGAAAACACCCGTTTCCTCACATAATTCACCGGCAGGATGTGGTACCAAACTAAAATATGAGCCACAAGGAAGCTCTCCAAGAAATTTGAGATCAAGATTCAAAGATTTCTATTTTTTATGAATTTTTGAATAACTCATAAAAAGCAAAAATTCATAACAAATTGTGTGGGTCTCCAAAAATCACGAAATTTGGATGGGGATGTGATCATGCTGTTCCTAGCCATCCCTCCAAAAATCACGCGAAAACTCCATCTCTAGGTCCTTGCGTTAACGCGACCTCGGTTTTGGCTAGCCGGAGTTCAGAAAACGAGTCATCAAGGGAAAACACCCCTTTCCTCACATATTTGCTCGGTCATATGGGGTACCAAACTGAAACATGTGTTGCAAGGGAGCTCCCCACGAAATTTGGGGTCAAAATTCGAAAAGTGTGATTTTATATGATTTTTTGAACTCAGAAAATGTAAAAATTCATGAAAAATTCTGTGGGTGTCCAGATGTCATGAAATTTGGATGGGAATGAGTTCATGTTGATCCTAGATAGCCTGCAAAAAATCGTGCAAAAATTCAATCTCTAGGTCCAAAAACTCGTGAAACAAGTGCCATGACAAAGTTCGGAAAACTGAAAACTTGATCCTGACTAAGTTTTTGGCTTGCCAAGGTGCTGAAAAGTGAGTCAGGATCAAGTTTTTGGCTTGCCGAAGTTCAGAAAACGAGTCATCTTGGGAAAACACCCGTTTCCTCACATAATTCACCGGCAGGATGTGGTACCAAACTAAAATATGAGCCACAAGGAAGCTCTCCAAGAAATTTGAGATCAAGATTCAAAGATTTCTATTTTTTATGAATTTTTGAATAACTCATAAAAAGCAAAAATTCATAACAAATTGTGTGGGTCTCCAAAAATCACGAAATTTGGATGGGGATGTGATCATGCTGTTCCTAGCCATCCCTCCAAAAATCACGCGAAAACTCCATCTCTAGGTCCTTGCGTTAACGCGACCTCGGTTTTGGCTAGCCGGAGTTCAGAAAACGAGTCATCAAGGGAAAACACCCCTTTCCTCACATATTTGCTCGGTCATATGGGGTACCAAACTGAAACATGTGTTGCAAGGGAGCTCCCCACGAAATTTGGGGTCAAAATTCGAAAAGTGTGATTTTATATGATTTTTTGAACTCAGAAAATGTAAAAATTCATGAAAAATTCTGTGGGTGTCCAGATGTCATGAAATTTGGATGGGAATGAGTTCATGTTGATCCTAGATAGCCTGCAAAAAATCGTGCAAAAATTCAATCTCTAGGTCCAAAAACTCGTGAAACAAGTGCCATGACAAAGTTCGGAAAACTGAAAACTTGATCCTGACTAAGTTTTTGGCTTGCCAAGGTGCTGAAAAGTGAGTCAGGATCAAGTTTTTGGCTTGCCGAAGTTCAGAAAACGAGTCATCTTGGGAAAACACCCGTTTCCTCACATAATTCACCGGCAGGATGTGGTACCAAACTAAAATATGAGCCACAAGGAAGCTCTCCAAGAAATTTGAGATCAAGATTCAAAGATTTCTATTTTTTATGAATTTTTGAATAACTCATAAAAAGCAAAAATTCATAACAAATTGTGTGGGTCTCCAAAAATCACGAAATTTGGATGGGGATGTGATCATGCTGTTCCTAGCCATCCCTCCAAAAATCACGCGAAAACTCCATCTCTAGGTCCTTGCGTTAACGCGACCTCGGTTTTGGCTAGCCGGAGTTCAGAAAACGAGTCATCAAGGGAAAACACCCCTTTCCTCACATATTTGCTCGGTCATATGGGGTACCAAACTGAAACATGTGTTGCAAGGGAGCTCCCCACGAAATTTGGGGTCAAAATTCGAAAAGTGTGATTTTATATGATTTTTTGAACTCAGAAAATGTAAAAATTCATGAAAAATTCTGTGGGTGTCCAGATGTCATGAAATTTGGATGGGAATGAGTTCATGTTGATCCTAGATAGCCTGCAAAAAATCGTGCAAAAATTCAATCTCTAGGTCCAAAAACTCGTGAAACAAGTGCCATGACAAAGTTCGGAAAACTGAAAACTTGTTCCTGACTAAGTTTTTGGCTTGCCAAGGTGCTGAAAAGTGAGTCAGGATCAAGTTTTTGGCTTGCCGAAGTTCAGAAAACGAGTCATCTTGGGAAAACGGCCGTTTCCTCACATAATTCACCGGCAGGATGTGGTACCAAACTAAAATATGAGCCACAAGGAAGCTCTCCAAGAAATTTGAGATCAAGATTCAAAGAATTCTATTTTTTATGAATTTTTGAATAACTCATAAAAAGCAAAAATTCATAACAAATTGTGTGGGTCTCCAAAAATCACGAAATTTGGATGGGGATGTGATCATGCTGTTCCTAGCCATCCCTCCAAAAATCACGCGAAAACTCCATCTCTAGGTCCTTGCGTTAACGCGACCTCCGTTTTGGCTAGCCGGAGTTCAGAAAACGAGTCATCAAGGGAAAACACCCCTTTCCTCACATATTTGCTCGGTCATATGGGGTACCAAACTGAAACATGTGTTGCAAGGGAGCTCCCCACGAAATTTGGGGTCAAAATTCGAAAAGTGTGATTTTATATGATTTTTTGAACTCAGAAAATGTAAAAATTCATGAAAAATTCTGTGGGTGTCCAGATGTCATGAAATTTGGATGGGAATGAGTTCATGTTGATCCTAGATAGCCTGCAAAAAATCGTGCAAAAATTCAATCTCTAGGTCCAAAAACTCGTGAAACAAGTGCCATGACAAAGTTCGGAAAACTGAAAACTTGATCCTGACTAAGTTTTTGGCTTGCCAAGGTGCTGAAAAGTGAGTCAGGATCAAGTTTTTGGCTTGCCGAAGTTCAGAAAACGAGTCATCTTGGGAAAACACCCGTTTCCTCACATAATTCACCGGCAGGATGTGGTACCAAACTAAAATATGAGCCACAAGGAAGCTCTCCAAGAAATTTGAGATCAAGATTCAAAGATTTCTATTTTTTATGAATTTTTGAATAACTCATAAAAAGCAAAAATTCAGAACAAATTGTGTGGGTCTCCAAAAATCACGAAATTTGGATGGGGATGTGATCATGCTGTTCCTAGCCATCCCTCCAAAAATCACGCGAAAACTCCATCTCTAGGTCCTTGCGTTAACGCGACCTCGGTTTTGGCTAGCCGGAGTTCAGAAAACGAGTCATCAAGGGAAAACACCCCTTTCCTCACATATTTGCTCGGTCATATGGGGTACCAAACTGAAACATGTGTTGCAAGGGAGCTCCCCACGAAATTTGGGGTCAAAATTCGAAAAGTGTGATTTTATATGATTTTTTGAACTCAGAAAATGTAAAAATTCATGAAAAATTCTGTGGGTGTCCAGATGTCATGAAATTTGGATGGGAATGAGTTCATGTTGATCCTAGATAGCCTGCAAAAAATCGTGCAAAAATTCAATCTCTAGGTCCAAAAACTCGTGAAACAAGTGCCATGACAAAGTTCGGAAAACTGAAAACTTGATCCTGACTAAGTTTTTGGCTTGCCAAGGTGCTGAAAAGTGAGTCAGGATCAAGTTTTTGGCTTGCCGAAGTTCAGAAAACGAGTCATCTTGGGAAAACGGCCGTTTCCTCACATAATTCACCGGCAGGATGTGGTACCAAACTAAAATATGAGCCACAAGGAAGCTCTCCAAGAAATTTGAGATCAAGATTCAAAGAATTCTATTTTTTATGAATTTTTGAATAACTCATAAAAAGCAAAAATTCATAACAAATTGTGTGGGTCTCCAAAAATCACGAAATTTGGATGGGGATGTGATCATGCTGTTCCTAGCCATCCCTCCAAAAATCACGCGAAAACTCCATCTCTAGGTCCTTGCGTTAACGCGACCTCCGTTTTGGCTAGCCGGAGTTCAGAAAACGAGTCATCAAGGGAAAACACCCCTTTCCTCACATATTTGCTCGGTCATATGGGGTACCAAACTGAAACATGTGTTGCAAGGGAGCTCCCCACGAAATTTGGGGTCAAAATTCGAAAAGTGTGATTTTATATGATTTTTTGAACTCAGAAAATGTAAAAATTCATGAAAAATTCTGTGGGTGTCCAGATGTCATGAAATTTGGATGGGAATGAGTTCATGTTGATCCTAGATAGCCTGCAAAAAATCGTGCAAAAATTCAATCTCTAGGTCCAAAAACTCGTGAAACAAGTGCCATGACAAAGTTCGGAAAACTGAAAACTTGATCCTGACTAAGTTTTTGGCTTGCCAAGGTGCTGAAAAGTGAGTCAGGATCAAGTTTTTGGCTTGCCGAAGTTCAGAAAACGAGTCATCTTGGGAAAACGGCCGTTTCCTCACATAATTCACCGGCAGGATATGGTACCAAACTAAAATATGAGCCACAAGGAAGCTCTCCAAGAAATTTGAGATCAAGATTCAAAGATTTCTATTTTTTATGAATTTTTGAATAACTCATAAAAAGCAAAAATTCATAACAAATTGTGTGGGTCTCCAAAAATCACGAAATTTGGATGGGGATGTGATCATGCTGTTCCTAGCCATCCCTCCAAAAATCACGCGAAAACTCCATCTCTAGGTCCTTGCGTTAACGCGACCTCGGTTTTGGCTAGCCGGAGTTCAGAAAACGAGTCATCAAGGGAAAACACCCCTTTCCTCACATATTTGCTCGGTCATATGGGGTACCAAACTGAAACATGTGTTGCAAGGGAGCTCCCCACGAAATTTGGGGTCAAAATTCGAAAAGTGTGATTTTATATGATTTTTTGAACTCAGAAAATGTAAAAATTCATGAAAAATTCTGTGGGTGTCCAGATGTCATGAAATTTGGATGGGAATGAGTTCATGTTGATCCTAGATAGCCTGCAAAAAATCGTGCAAAAATTCAATCTCTAGGTCCAAAAACTCGTGAAACAAGTGCCATGACAAAGTTCGGAAAACTGAAAACTTGATCCTGACTAAGTTTTTGGCTTGCCAAGGTGCTGAAAAGTGAGTCAGGATCAAGTTTTTGGCTTGCCGAAGTTCAGAAAACGAGTCATCTTGGGAAAACGGCCGTTTCCTCACATAATTCACCGGCAGGATATGGTACCAAACTAAAATATGAGCCACAAGGAAGCTCTCCAAGAAATTTGAGATCAAGATTCAAAGATTTCTATTTTTTATGAATTTTTGAATTTTAAAAAGTAAAAATTCATAATAAATTGTGTGAGTGTCCAAAAATCGTGAAATTTGGATGGGGATGAGATTATATTGT